>CM035438.1:123060232-123075232 GCA_020310875.1 Ceratopteris richardii
CGATTCTCACAAATCACGATTTTCAGCCAAAAATACGATTTTGAGAAAAACACGATTCTGTGAGACAAAATCGCGATTTTCAGCCAAAAATACGATTTTGAGAAAAACACGATTCTGTGAGACAAAATCGCGATTTTCAAGTCAAAAACACGATTTTGAGAAAACACGAATTTTTGCTCAAAATCGCGATTTTCATGTCAAAAACACGATTCTGAGAAAACACGATTTTCAGTCAAAAACACGATTTTGTGAAAAACACGACTTTGTGAATCACGATTCTCTGAGTCAAAATCGCGATTTTCAGAAACACGATTTTGTGATCAACATCGCGATTCTCTGAAACACGATTTTGTGATCAAAATCGCGATTTTCAGAAACACGATTTTGTGATCAACATCGCGATTCTCTGAAACACGATTTTGTGATCAAAATCGCGATTTTCAGAAACACGATTTTGTGATCAAAATCGCGATTTTCAGAAACACGATTTTGTGATCAACATCGCGATTTTCAAAAACACGATTTTGTGATCAACATCGCGATTCTCTGAAACACGATTTTGTGATCAACATCGCGATTTTCAAATCACGATTTTCTGCTCAAAATCGCGATTTTCAAAAACACGATTTTGTGCTCAACATCGCGATTTTTTGACTTCACAGCATCGCGATTTTCAGAAAGTTCACAAAATCGCGATTGTCTCCAAAGGTCCTGTTTGCCTGTTTTGACCCCCAGGAGCCTGATTTGACATAACTTTCTCATCCAAAGTCCATTTTTTGAGCTCTATAGCTTGTTGGAAAGCTCGTTTCAAATCCTACACGATCTCAACTGTTTTTTTCAAGAATAATGCGTTGATTTTGAGATAGGATAATTTGAAGTTGACCCTCAGGTGGGACTAAGGAACCAAGGGGGCTCTAAAGAATTTTGAACCATACCAAAGGGAAAATTTGGATTCTTGACTAAAGCTTATGAACCTGAGATCTGGTAGACACTTAGGCAAGGATAAACAAAGCATTAGATCTTCTGAGGCTAGTGTCAACGATACGTCCAAGTCTTGGGCACAACAACTAAGTGGCCATCTGTTACTCAGATCAGACACAAGTGATTCAGAAATGTCTTTTAGTATGGGAAAACCTATAGGTGGCTCAGGGACTGCCCATCTACAAACACCGGAAGGTCCCTATAAGACACAGTTGGAATATATTCGGACCAACCAATTAGGTGCTCGCATCTATGAGGATGGTCTGAGGCGATCAGTGGTCCAACTCAAAAATCCAGATCAATCCTTTGGACTTGAACACCCGGTGGTCAAGTTCGAAGAGGGTTCATACATTGATAAGGAAGGAACCATGTATGTGGTTACCAACCAACCAGATAGGACCGATGAGTTTGGAAATATCATTCATGAGAATGAGATAGGAGACCTAGAACAAGGAAACGTAGGACAAGGACCCCAGACTCCTAGAGGTAAGTCAGTTTTGACCCGAGTGATCACTCCGGACTGGATTCCCCAAGACAACAAAAGCATAGAACTATTTTTGAATAGAGAAACAGAGGAAGCCTTTTGGAGGTTCAAGCCAGATCAACCTAGCCAATTGGGAATAGTTATCATCTATGAATTCAAAGATCCTGAGATACCAGGCAAAGTTGTCTACCTGGATAACACATCAGAGAAAATTTTCTTGGTAACGGAACATGATAGACATGCATATACATGGAAGAATGACATGATTTTCCCCCCACCAAGATCCAATGTTTCCCATGGCCTCCAAGGTGTAGGATCATCCCAGGCTCATGAAGCCCAGAGAGAAAGAACTAGAGAGAGACCTGAGGTAAGTTTTGCACACACCGTGGGCAGGAATAGGTCAGGATTTGAAAATGAAAGACCTGAAAGAGAGAGACATCAAGCACATAGGCAACAAAGAGATGAACAGGATTTTCCATTGCCTAGACCCCGGGAGTACCCAAGAACCCTTAAACCCAGTCACGTGATCAAGGCAATGAAGAACTATTTCGATGGGACAGGGGATCCTTATGATCATGTGGCCGAGTACAAACAAGTGCTGAGAGCCGAACAAATCGAGGACTGGTTCACCCAGTACGAGGCATTTGGTTTGACCCTTAAAGGCACTGCCTTAGCTTGGTTTCAACCATTGAGTAGAAGCAGCTATCGCGATATAGGTCAACTGCTAGACGAATTCATTGTAGAATTTTCCAAGAGTGGTATCAGGCATAACACATCGTCCCTGATCCATAGTTTCAAGCAGACACCCCAAGAAACAGTGCGACTAGCAGGTAGAAGGTTCAGACAGTACCTAGAAAGATGCCCTGCTCCAGAGCTACCCACACCAGCCAAACAAGTGGCTTTGTTTTTAGATGGCTTATTGAGCACAAAGTTAAGATCCTATGTATACTTGAAAGATCCTAGATCCATAGAAGAGTGTGTGCGGACGTGCATAGACATAGAAGATAACTTGGGTGAGGAGTTAGGATTGTCCAAACTCTACAAAGATTCGGATAGTTCTACTAGTCATACTTCAAAGACCTCCACAGAAATAGAAGAGATAGCTGAGCAAGTTGCCAAGAAGCTGGGAGTCCAAAATAAACAAACACAGAGAGTCACTTCATTGAATCGGTGCTATACTTGCGGAGGTGACCACATGGCTAACGTATGCCCAATGCAAAACCAAAACATTAGAGAAAGGAATGCTCCATATTGCACTATTGAGAGAAAATACACAAACCACACGGCTCAAGATTGTCCCTACAATAGGCAGGCTGTTAGACAAAATTATCAGCAACCTTACCCACAAGGTAGGTATCAGAATCAATACCAACAGCCATATTACAGACCTCAACAGCAATATCAGGTACCATATAGGCCACAACCTGTCTTGGTAAACCAACCACCAGCTCCAGCCAACGTGATTCCAGTCAAGTATGCTGTGGGAGAGGAAAATCCAAATAGAGCTTTGGTGCCACTAACCCCATTGATACCAGATAATGACTCTCATGCTCATAGTTCAGACTACTCCCATGAAGGTAGTCCACATGCTTATTACACAGAGTCACCTGAACATAGTGAGATTTACTCGTATCAATATGAGGCACCGCCTATGGAGCAAAATTGGGAGCCAGAATACTCCAATGTCATGTACACAAATCCTAACCCTAGGCCCCAGTTGAGACAAATGAGACCACAAGCCCCTAGAGGATCTTGTTTCAGATGTCATGGTGACCATTTCATTCGTGACTGTCCCCACCCACCATCTCCGAGTCAAGGACAGGCTATCACAATACAGGCTTTTTGTCCTGATTGTGGCAAAGACCACCTCCCCAGAGATTGTCCAAGAAACCCCTCTAGTGCACCCAAGATTACACCCATTAATGTGGTAGGCTTAGTGGCAGATCCAAGTTCAAGTAGTAGCAATGTGGCTCCTATACAAGCTGTCACTAGAGCACAAGCCTTAAAACAGGATAAACCAGTAGAACAATCAGAGTCGAGTGAATCGGGAGAGCCTAGTAAGAGGAAAACAAGAACATGGAAGGATACCAGAGAGAAGGCCAATCGCAAGTGGAATAAAAAGTTATCGGAACTAGAAGAAAGCTTAAAAGAAGCGAAAACAAAAATAGAAGACATTGCATCTCAAAGCCCCTCGCATGCCGAAACTCCATCCACTCCACCTCATCCCACCCCACCACCCATTGTAAATAGACCGCAACCAGGGTCTGTTCTTGCAGATCCAACCCCAGAAGGCTTGGACATGATGTTCAAGGCCTACCAGGCTCGACTTCAAGAAGGGCCTACAGCGGCAAACCTAGACAAGAGTTACCCTAGAGCAGATTTAGAGATTGAACGGATGAAAATGTGCATGAAAATGGTAGAACAAGCTCAAGCCATACTTGAGACTAGTCAAAAGTTCAATCAGACAAACTCTATCAAATCGGATTTGCATTTCCAGGGCTTACTAGAACGATTAGAGCAGTTGGTAAACAAACCACAAGTTTCTTTACCTCCACAGGCTCAACCAGTTATTGAAAGAGGAAGCTCACCACCCAGGGGAGCTTATGTTCCTAATTCCACGGATGCTGGAACACCTCCTTCTATTCAACAGTACTCTCAAGAATTCTTGCGGGAAATACAAGAAGAGAAATGGGCCAAGGAGAAGGGTAATTCCCCTCCTATTCCTGAGATTGATGATCTTCATGATCAATTTCCCCAAGACATCCCATCTATTTACGAAGATGAAGCAGAACAACAAGAGGACGAAAGGTTAGATTTTGAATCTAATACCTTAGAAGAACTGCCTCAATTTCCAGGCCCATGGGAATCTGAATCACTCCAGATTAGAGCTCCCACAATACTGGTAAGAAATGAAGACTCAGTGGTTCCAAGGAACACTGATGTCGTGAAGAACACTAAGGTTCAGTGTCATCTCACTGTAGAAGAGCTGCTCAAAGCAAAACCTGAGCTCTGGAATCATGTGAAGGATCAGGTTCCAGAACTTGATTCCAACATGCCAAAAGCAGGCTCCAAGCAAAGGGTACCAGAGATACCTCTAGACAAAATAGGGGGCATGTGTGAGGGTGAAGAAGGTAATACTTATCTTCCCATCACCTACCAAGGTTACACAACCAAAGCAATCATAGATTCAGGTGCTGGTGTTGCTATTGCGACCACCTCCTTGTGGAAGCAATGGGGCAAGCCCACATTAAGACCAACTAGAATGAAGCTTCAAATGGCTGATGGTCATTTTGAAAGACCTCTAGGATTGCTAGAAGGGATCACTCTAACCACTTGTGGTGTAGAATTTGAGCACACATTTGCTATATGTGACTTTGAGAAAAATAATGTCTATGAGATGATCCTAGGAAGACCCTTCCTACGACAATTGCAAATAGTACAGGATTGGGGAACTAACTCCTTGTACTTACAGCACTTAGGGGTTACCACCAAGGTCAATTTGAAGGATTACACCTTCAGAGATGTACCACCCCTACAGTGGAATTCTATCCACAAAGTGAAAGAAGATTCCATCTCTGTGCATTCTGAAAGTTCACCTGATCCATCATGGCTGCATGAAGATACTCATTTGTGGATGTGCAAAGTCGCAAAGGAAGAGGAAAAACGTTTAAAGGCAAGGGAAGATGGAACTTCACTAGGAGATAGACCAGTTAGAGACCCAGCCTACACACCGATGATCTTTCCAGATGAGGAGTTTGAGCCTCATGGCTGGCCAGAAATCTTAGCCACCATGGACATTGCTGTCAATGAGGAACAGTGGACACCTCATTGTGATGAGGAGGGTTATGATATCTCAGTGTTCATGTGTCAACCCTTGCTAGAAGAATGTGACCCTAGTGATGTCATAGAAGAAGAAGAGAATGACGATGATCTGGAGTCTATTGTGATGGATAGTTGCTTTAACTCAGAGCAGCACTATCTAGAAGATATAGGAGTGTTCACCCAGAAAGAAGAAGAACCTCTCACAAGTATTAAAACAGTAAACTCAAAGGATGGAAGTGAGAGTAGTCAAAAGAAAAAGAAAAGAAAAGCAGTGAAACAAGAAAAGGAGGAATCATTGTTTGAAGTACCAGAAAACTTCAAGAAATATGAAGTTGACGACCGCAAAATTTTGGTACGAATGCCTAAGAGAGAGGCCATCATAGGAGAATCATATGATAATAAAGAAAAGACCAAGAAGATTGTAGTGACCATTGAAGAGAACGAAGAGAGATGCACATATATAGGAGATGACCTAAGTGCAAGAGAAGAAATGGAGCTCATAGCTCTATTAAGGGAATATAGGGATGTGTTTGCATGGCACTATAGAGACTTGAAAGGGGTAGATCCAAGAATTTGCTCTCATACTATCCCCATGACTGCTGATGCTAAGCCCACCAAACAGAAGCCCTACACATATAATGATACCTATGCAGCCAAAATCAAAGAAGAAATTGATAGGTTGATTGAGGCTGGATTCATCTATGAGATTGAGCATACCGAATGGGTGTCCCCCATTGTTGTGGTACCCAAGAAGAACGGGAAGTTGCGAGTGTGTATTAACCTTAAAAAAGTTAATGCCGCTACGATTAGAGATAGTTATCCACTTCCAATCACAGAACACCTATTGGAGCGTGTTGCAGGCAAGGAAGTTTATAGCTTCCTTGATGGATTTTCAGGTTACAATCAAGTAGCCATTGCCCCAGAAGATCAACACAAAACAGCTTTTGCTACAGAGTGGGGAATCTTTGCATTACGGGTGATGCCATTTGGACTCACCAATGCACCTGCAACATTCCAAAGGCTCATGTGTCATGTCTTCAAAGAGTTCTTGCGAAAGAGCTTAGAAGTGTATGTGGATGATTTATGTGCTCATTCCCAAGAAAGAAGGGTTCACATCCCTGAACTCAGACAAATCTTCAACAAGTGTAGAGAATATCGAGTGTGTCTGAACCCAGAAAAGTGTGTGTTCATGGTGCGTCAAGGTAAAATCCTCGGTCATATTGTTTCTAAGAATGGAATCTCAACGGATGAAGATAAGGTACGAGCCATAGCGGAGCTGCCAAGGCCAAGGAATGTTAAAGAGGTACAAGCCTTTATGGGCCATTGTGGATATTACCGTAGATTTATCCACATGTACGCGATCATAGCTAGACCCCTTTATGCCTTGTTGTCTAATTTTGAGTGGAACGACGAATGCGAGAATTCTTTCAATGAACTGAAGAAACGTTTGTGCACAGCACCAATACTGACCACTCCTGATTGGAATAAACCATTCCATGTCCATGTGGATGCATCCAATCATGCCATAGGATGTGTGCTGGCACAACCCACAGGTGAAGGGAATTTAGATTTGCCCATAGCATATGCTAGTAGACAACTAAACCCAGCCGAAAGAAATTATACCACAACCGAGCGAGAAGGGTTAGGCATGGTATATGCTGTAAAGAAGTTTAGACACTATTTATTGGCCAACAAGTTCAAGTTCTTCACTGATCATCAAGCTTTGTTATATTTGGTCAATAAACCTTGCAATACTGGACGCTTAGTAAGATGGTTCCTCTTACTAATGGAATATGACTTTGAAGTTGTTGTCAGGAAAGGTAGAACCCACCTTCGGGCAGATCACCTTTCTCGCATTACTTCAGGAGAGTCACCACAAGGAGTGTCTGATGAACTACCTGATGCTTATCTGTTCAATTTGGAAGTTGTCCCTAAATGGGCAAATAAGTTGGTACCAGTCCTAACCTTCGGCCCTGCAAATAAGAATGTGAAAACATCACAAGAAGAAATTGTAAAATCACAAAAATATCACATATTGGCAGGAAGCATGTACAAACAAGATACTGAGGGTGTATTAGCTTGTTGTGTCGAGGATGATGAACATAGTAGTTGGTTGCAGCAAGCTCATGAGGGATTGCTAGGAAATCACTATTCTAAACAACGAACATTGCAGAATTTGAAACGTTTAGGAGTGTATTGGCCTAGCATGGACAAAGAAATACATGAGTGGATCAAGAATTGTCCAATGTGTAGAGAGAAACCACCAGTGGAGCATGCGACCCTTTATCAAGTATCATTAATTCCAGATTGGAGTACTCCATTGGTAGAGTTTATGAGATCGGGAAGATTACCCAAAGAGGCCAGTCTAGCAAGAAGACGAAATATGGAGCAAGAGGCTCAAGGCTATGCCTTAGTAGGAGAAAACCTATACCGAAGAGGTAAAGATGGTTACTTAAGACTGTGCGTTCATGAATCAGACTATTTAAGGGTCTTAGAGACTGCACACAGTGGTGTTGCAGGTGGACATTTTGGCCCTGACCGAGTGATTAAAACCATTCTATTCTCAGGACTTTGGTGGCCCACTCTTCATATGGATGCACATACCTATGTGAAGAAATGTGACACATGCCAACGTGCACAATATCCAGTGAGAAAAGACGAGATGCCCTTGAGGCCAATGATGGGAGGACGTGCATTTTCGAAGTGGGGCATAGACTTCATAGGTCCTATTAACCCCCCAGCTAGAAACTCCCATGCAGAGTACATCATTGTAGCCACAGATTACCTTACAAAGTGGGTAGAAGTCAAAGCCACAACAAAGAATGATGCTCAGACTACGGCTAAGTTCTTATTCGAGAATGTGTTCACGAGATATGGACTACCAATAGAGTTGGTGAGCGATAGAGGCACACACTTCTTGAATGAAGTCATTGAAAATCTTCTCCAAGAATTCTTGGTGATACATAAGAAATCTGCCCCCTATCATCCACAAGCCAACGGACAGGCCGAGAGTACCAATAAGATCCTCTGTAACGTATTGACAAAACTGGTGAATAATAAACGCTCTGATTGGGACAAACAACTTCATCATGCTGTTTGGGCTTATCGAGTTGCCTACAAAACGGTACTCAACGCCACCCCATTTCAGATGGTCTTCGGACAGAACGCTGTGCTACCATTAGATTTCTTAATCCCTGCCTTAAAAGTAGCACAAGAGTATGAGTGGAATGGGCATGAATTGTCCTCTAGGATCTTTGATCTCGAACGCTTGGGTGAAACGAGGCTACGAGCGGCAGCAGGCATCTACGCTGCAAAGAAGAGGCAAAAGGCATACTTTGATGCACACATCAAGGATAAGGGATTGAAAGAGGGAGATCTAGTATTGGTATACACACTAAAACAACATGCCCGTAAGTTGGAAAAAAGAGGATATGGACCCATGATCATTAATAGAATTTCCACTAGTGGTGCAGTTCAGTTGGCCACTCTAGAAGGAGATATCTTGCCAAACTATATTAGTGGTTGTAGAGTCAAGCTATATCAAGAACCTCTTACTGAGGATATGCTAATGAGACTCAACACTGCGAAGAAGCGAAAAGAAGAAGAGTTAAGAGTGAGAGAAGAAGCACAGGTAGAGGCCAGAGAGCGTATTAGGCGAAATAAGTTAAGGCGATTAGGCCTAGATGTCAACTCAAAAGCCCCAAAATATCACATGGATATGTGTCAAAAGTCAGGCATTGCGACTTCTCAGGTCATTGACCGAAGACCCTTTGTGACCATAGAGATAGGACAAGGGAAGGGTGCAAGGACGGTGAAAGCATTGATTGACTCAGGTGCAGCAAGTAGTGCAGTTAAACTTTCCTACTGCCAAGACTTGGGGTTGAACATCAATCCCATAGAAGCTTATCTCATAGGATTGGGAGGTGTGGAAACCCCTTGTTTGGGCGAGGTGGAACTTCCCATCTACCTTCAAGATGTTCCAATGAAAGTCAAAGCGCTAGTATGTCAAGATGAGAACCTTACAGAACCACTTGTCTTGGGTCAAGATTGGATCTATGACCATGCAGTTAACTTAAACCTAAGAAGTCAAATTCTTCAACTTTGGGTACATGAACAATGCATTACATTAGAATTAGAGAACTGCATGCTCCTAGATCATGGCACCACACACTCTCTTAGTTCTTCCAAGACTAATCATAGGAAAGAAGATGTTGTATGTGTCAAAAGCTCTATGATGCAGAAGGAGTCAATCGTGGAAGACCAGGTTCGAAGGCGGGTGGATCTTTCTTCTTCTCCAAAGACTCAAGTAGCCACAGTAGTGAGCCCACCACACAAGCAAACACAACCGTTCACGACAACTGCTACATCAAATAGAAAGACACCATTCGATAAAAAAGCGGTTCCGGGCATGAAGCAGATCTGGGTACGCAAAGGAGAGCAACCACCAGCCTTACCCCCACAAATCCCATCCATGCACACTAACCAGGCCAGAAGACGAAGGAAGCAGCTCAGACAAGCTCCATCACAAGATATCCAACAAGTTTGGGTGCCTAAGAAGTTAGCTGCAGCTCAACAAGGGCAATTACAGATGTGGGTACCTAAGAAGATCCTACACCCACAACAACCTTTGTTCTTCCACATGCAAAAGGTTTCAACAAAGAAGCCAAAAAGAGAAAAGGGTAAGAACCACGTACAGAGACCAAAGGAAGCTCAAATCAGCTCTTCAACATTAGTAGGAAGACATGCAAAAAGGATATGGGTTTGGAAGCCAAAAGTGCAAGTAGCCTCCACCGAACCAAAGCATCAGCCACACTGGATACCACAGTTCAGAAAGCATCCAAAGAGAAAGACGCCTGAAGTGACCTCTACAGTGCCAAATGATGTTCTAAAATGGACTCCAATAAGGAGGATCCCATCAGTTCGAGACTCAATGGATACCTCCACCAAGGTCGGCATCAACCTCCACAAATAACATCGAAAGCCTCGAACGAGCAACAACCATGTGCTCCTTGCACAACCCTGTCTTTTGCACCATTTAGGTCATGCATTTCCAAAGTATGCAGTAATATAGGGCCACATTACACGGTCGTGCATAGACACACTTGAGAATCCCATACACAAGAGCACAGTGACATATGTCGAACATTTCTATTGATACTAACTTTTGTCTTCTTGTTTTGTATTGTTCCAAAAAAAAAAAAAAAAAAAAAAAAAAAAAAAAAAAAAAAAACGAGGAAGCACTTGTTCCCAGGTTTTGCTCATGGAACATGAATGAGTCATGCTTAGTTGAAGATTGAACCATCGATTACTGGGCATTTATCAGTTTGGATAGAAGTGTGTCTTGGCTAGCAGATGATTTAATTGCTGCCTTATCTCATAGATGTCAAGAACTTAGCATGAGCAGGGCATCCACAACTATGGTTTCCTCTTACTATAGTAGGAGTGAAGAGCTTGAAGGTCCACAACTTGAGTGATGCTTAACTACTGTATGTACAAGAGCATCCAAGGAGATATCTGCAAGGGATAGTTCTGGAGGAGAGGGGATCTGCCATTCAAAAGATCTCATCAGTGGACCATCAACAATGGTCCATCCCAAACGCCAAGTGTACAACATGAAGAGATGAACATCCATCGACCTTCCCCATGGTAAGCATCTTTACTTTGAAAACATCATAGCCATAATAGCGTAGGAAACCTCTTCGTCGGCATACCTTGAGCACTTAGCTCAAGAGCCCCAATTTTTGCACCATTCTTCTTCCAATGCATTTTCCAAGTAAGCATGCGTAGGGCTACATTACAAGGCCGTGCACAAGGCACATACTTTTTTCAACCCATGCACGAACACACTTACCCATCACTCAATATGGGTTATGAGTACTTGGCTTGACTACTATGAAGATCAACTTTGGAAGATCTAGAAAACATCAACGGAGACTCACAACGACACAGTCATGCTGGAATACAAGGCAGAAGCACATACCAAGAGACTACAACCTGCAAAGACTCACAGTGATAGATGAAGAACGTCGGACGACTTGTGTTCATACAGAAGGGACACTCCCTCTCAAGGCACTACTTGGAACAATCACTACAACAAGGGTCTGTCAGGGACGACAGACTCGAGAGGGGGGGGAGTGTTGAAGCTCAAGGTCAAGGACAAAGCATGGAAGCACATCAAAGAAGTGGACATAGAAGAAGAGAGAGCAAGTAGGGAGCTCCAAGAAGTGTATGTCAAATTTTCAGAAGAATCCCCTACAAAAATAGTGATTTTCATCACTAGAAACCATTGTAAATACCATTATCTATTTTTAGTAACTCCATTTTGTTCAAGCCGAGGAGTCCTCGAGCTTGAGGAGTATTAGAAGTACCATTGTACCAATTTTCATAATTTTTAGACTTCGTTTGAGCCCTCAAATAAGCCCTGGAACCTAATTTTTAACTAGGTCGGACACTAGGTCTGGACAGGGCCAAAACTAGTCAAAAAACTATAAAAAGAGCTAGAGAGCTCATTTTTGAGGCTAGCTTGTTAGAGAATAGAACTTTTGTAAGAGAACTCTTTTGCAATCTAAGCTTTCCATTGTTCCTCTCTTTGATCTTACTTTGTGCGCGTGTGTGTGTATGTGTGTGCATGTTTGTGTGCTTTCACTCACGCACTTGTGCCTTCACTTGCTCGTGGTCTTCATACCGGTCCTCACGTCTCCGCGGATTGACAAGTAAAGGAGGTGGTGCTTACGCTTGAGCTACATATGTATGTATGTGTATGTTTGTATATATGTATGTATGTATGTATGTATGTATGTATGTGTGTGTGTATGTATGTATGTATGTATGTATGTATGTATGTATGTATGTATGTATGTATGTATGTATGTATGTATGTATGTATGTATGTATGTATGTATGTATGTATGTATGTATGTATGTATGTATGTTGGAAAGCACCTTTTTCTAAAGGAAAAAATGGAAAAGCTTGTATTATAGTAGAATAGGATATCCCAAGTTTTTTAAAAAAGAGAAGATTCTTCTTCATGGATAGATGTAATATATTTTATGTAGAATTTTTAGAGCTCTCAAGATAGTATATTTTTTTAGTAGAAGCTTTGAAGGACATATTTGAAGTACAATGATTACTCCTTCTCCACCTGCATAGGAGAAAATTATAAGGGATGGAAACGATGCTCAAGATCATGCAAACAATGCCTCTTATCATATCATTGGATTAGGAGCTTATGGTTAAAAATGGAGGTGTGATTTTCTTGAAAAAATGCATTGTATGTACCTGGTATCAAGAAGAACTTAATTTCAGTTCCTTTGATCCCCAAAGTTGGACTTCATGTACACCTTATTGATGATAATTGTATGGTTCATGCTTTTAGAAATGGTGATATTATCATGATGTCCCATACATTATGTAATGATTTGTATCGCTTGGGTATATACAAGAGAGCCACCTCAAATGTGTTGGTTGCTCATACTTCTTTCATGATTGAAATGGAGATTTGGCATTTTTGGGTGTTACTTTACTTCACTGCAGAGGTAGAATTTCAAGTGATTTAGTTCACTAGTTTTAGAGAAATCTGAGATTTACAGTCTCTGGGTCACTTTCTGCACATCTTTGAAAAATCGGGATGACATCCAATTAGTGTTAAGGTGGTTGCTCCTTCATTGGTTGTTATAAATTAGGGCTTTTAACATGACATGACACCTGAGGAGGCATGGAGTGGAAGGAAACCAAACCTTCCACACATTAGAATCTTTGGTTGTGTATGCTACACACATGTGCCACAAGAGTTGAGAGGTAAGATGGATGCCAGGGCTAAAAGATGTATGTTTATTGGTTATGCTATGGAGCAAAAAGGTTACCGGTGCTACAATCCTACTACAAAGGAGTTAAGGGTATGTAGAGATGTAGTGTTACATGAACTCAAACCAAGGTATGCTTCCAAAGTTCCATTGCAGGATGAAGATATTGAAGAGGCAGAGAGAAGATATGAAGCTAAGTTTCAAGATAGCTTGGAAATCAGTAATCCAAGCATACAAAGGATTTCAAGCATGGATTCAGTCCATCAATCAGTGAGGAAAGGAAAGGCAAGATTGGTAGAGCTTGATGAAGATGGACATGAAGTTGACGACTTTGAAGTACCTAAGTTAGAAGGGAAGCTACATCAAAAGCAAAAATCAAGGCACCAAGGCAAAGAAGGTTCATTCCACCAAAAGGAGAAAAAAGAAGATCAACAAGGGTAAAACATCCAATCTCAAGGCTTGTTTATGATAGTTATATTGCTAGGCATTATCCTTTCATGACTAAGGTTATCAAAGATCATGAACCTTCTACATATGAAGAGGCCAAACTTAAGACACAAAGGAGTGGCAAGAAGCTATGGAAGAAGACTACAAAGCCCTTGAAGACAACAAGACATGGAGTCTTGTTCCAAGACAAGAAGGGATGAAGGTAATTGGCAACAAATGGGTCTATAAAGTGAAGAAAAATTTTGATGCTTCAACTGCTAAGTACTCTCAATTTCTAAATTCACCAATTGATGTTCATATGAATGCATCCAAGAGAGTGCTTAGGTACATCAAGCACACTGTCAACCAAGGGTGGTACTTACCCTTATGGAGATGGATTACAACCTCAAGGCTTTAGTGATGTTGACTAGGCAGGTTCAAAGGAGGATAGAAGGAGCACATCTGGCTATGTCTTCATGCTAGGTCAAAGAGTCATTTCATGGATGTCCAAGAAGCAACCTACAGGTGCATTATCATCTACTCAAGCTGAGTATAGAGCGTTAGCACTTGCTACATGTGAGATCATGTGACTCAAGAAGCTCTTGAAAGACTTGGATGTTGAGGTCAAAGAGTTCACTCTATTTGGAGATAACATGTCAAGCATTCATCTACCAAGCAACACTATGTTCCATGCAAGAAACAAGCACATAGAGATACATTATCACTTCATCAGAGAGAAGGTACTAGAAAAGGAAGTGGACATAAATACAAAGGAGAAACTTGCTCATATCATGACCAAATTCATGGATGCAAGCAAGTTGGAGAAGTTCAAGATCAACCTCAACATAAAGGAGATCGATGGAGACTAACACTTGAGCTTAAGGGGGAGTGTTAGAAATGTACAAGCTCAAATGTGTGTGAACCAAGGCTTAACTCAAGTGCCACATCATTTCACTTTTTGGTAAAGTCCACAACCACTTTTCCAAAACTTTTTTAGCGCAAGATTCCATCTACCTTGATTGAAAAAACTGGGATATTTTGGATGCATGATTGGAATTCAAATTCTACACCAACTTCTAGAGCATTATATAAGCAATAAGTTGGAAGAAAGCATTGGCCATCCTCAAGCTTCATTTGTGCACTTTTAGGCTCTCATTGGGAGTGCATACTCCAGGTCTAAGCTAGCCCCTAGCCAAGCTAGCCCCTACCTAAGCTAGCCACCTTCTTGCTAAAGCTTTCACTTTGGCCGAGATTTTGTTTCATCTATATCTCTTTATGTAGTTGTCTATTTCATGCGCAAGATAAATCGTCTAAAAGATCTTGTTGTAAGCTTTCTTTTTCATATAATTGGTTTCAATTATTCCTTATCTTTGTGTACATTTATCTTGAAAGCTCTCTATTCTATCTCTGCATATTCCCCAAAATGTGTGAAGAGGTACACATAAGTGATAGCTATCTGTTTGGGTTGATTTTGGTCTACCTTG